>OZ017742.1:261742414-261759020 GCA_963969285.1 Odontomyia ornata
GATTAAATCGTAAAAACGCCGGATTCGCACGTTTAAGGGGAGGAAAAGCCATTTAAAGTTTTGGTGTTTTTTTCCTATTTCAACCTTCATAAAAAATAGCGTATCTGTAAATAATATTACGAATTTGTACTTGTCGTAAAGAAAAGACTGGCAATCACAAATTGAGACCAAAATTTTGACAATCGGATAGAAATTGTGGGCACAGTGAACGGTCAAAGCTAGGGATCTACAAAGCCTTCAAATTAAATCGTGAAAACGCCGAATTTGCACGTTTAAGGGGAGAAAAAGCCATGTAAAGTTTTGCTGTTTTTTTTCTATTTCAACCTTCATAAAAAAAAAGTGTACTTGTGAATTATATTACAAATTTGTACTTGTCGTAAAGAATAGACTAGCAGCTGCAAAATGAGACCAAAATTTTGGCCATCGGATAGAAATTGTGGGCACACTGAACGGTCAAAGCTAGAAATCTACCAAGCATTTAAATTAAATCGTAAAAACACCGAATTCGCACGTTTAAGGGGAGAACAAGCCATTTAAAGTTTTGGTGTTTTTATTTCATATTTCAACCTTCATAAAAAATAGTGCATTTGTAAAAGATATTACAAATTTATACTTGTCGTTAAAAATAGACTGGTAGCTACAAAATAAGAAAACAATTTTGACAATCGTATAAAAATTTTGGGCACAGTGAACGGTCAAAGCTAGAGATCTACCAAGCCTTTCAATTAAATCGTAAAAACGCCGAATTCGCACGTTTAAGGCGAGAAAAAGCCATTTAAAGTTTAGGTGTTTTTTCTTCCTATTTCAACCTGCATAAAAAAAATGTATTTGAAAATAATGTTACAAATTTAACTTGTCGTAGAGAATAGACTGACAGCTACAAAATGAGACCAAAAGTTTGACAATCGGATAGAAATTGTGGGCGCAGTGAACGCTTTTTCTATTTCAATTTTCATAAAAAAAAGTGCACATGTGAATAATATTACAAATTTGTACTTGTCGTAAAAAATAGACTGGCAGCTACAAAATGAGACCAAAATTTTACAATCGGATAGAAATTGTGGGCACAGTGAACGGTCAAAGCTAGAGGTCTACCAAGCCTTTAAATTAAATCGTAAAAACGCCGAATTCGCACGTTTAAGGGAAGAAAAAGTCATGGAAAGTTTTGGTGTTTTTTTCCTATTTCAACCTTCATAAAAAATAGTGTATTTGTGAATAAAATTACAAATTTGTACTTGTCGTAAAGAATAGACTGGCAGCTACACAATGAGACCAAAATTTTGACAATCGGATGGAAATTGTGGGCACAGTGACCGGTCAAAGCTTGAGATCTACCAAGCCTTTAAATTAAATCGTAAAAAGGCCAAATTCGCACGTTTAAGGGAAGAAAAAGCCATTTAAAGCTCTGGTGTTTTATTTCCTATTTCAACCTTCATTAAAAAAAGTGTATTTGTAAATAATATTACAAATTTGTACTTGTCGTAAAGAATAGACTGGCAGCTACAAAATGAGACCAAAATTTTGACAATCGGATAGAAATTCCAGGCACCGTGAACGGTCAAAGCTAGAGATCTACCAAGCCTTTAAATTAAATCTTAAAAACGCCGAATTCGCACGTTTAAGGGGAGAAAAAGCCATTTACAGTTTTGGTGTTTTTTTCCTATTTCAACCTTCATAAAAAATAGTTTTTTTTGTTAATCATATTACAAATTTGTATTTTTTGTAAAGAATAGACTGGCAGCTACAAAATGAGACCAAAATTTTGACAATCGGATAGAAATTGTGGGCACAGTGAACGGTCAAAGCCAGAGATCTACCAAGTCTTTAAATTTAATCATAAAAACGCAGAATTCGCACGTTTATGGGGGGGAAAAGCCATTTAAAGTTTTGGTGTTTTTTTTTCCTAGTTCAACCTTTATCAAAAATAGTGTATTTGTAAATAATATAACAAATTTGTACTTGTCGTAAAGAATAGACTGGCAGCTACAAAATGAGACCAAAATTTTGACAATTGGATAGAAATTGTGGGCACAGTGAACGGTCAAATCAAGGGATCTACCAAGCTTTTAAATTAAATCGTAAAAACGCCGAATTCGCACGTTTGAGGACAGAAAAAGCCATTTAAAGTTTTGGTGTTTTTTTTCCTATTTCAACCTTCATCAAAAATAGTCTGTTAGACTGGCAGCTACAAAGTGAGATCAAAATTTTGACAATCGGATAGAAATTGCGGGCACAGTGAATGGTCAAAGCTAGAAAACTACCAAGCCTTTAAATTAAATCAAAAAAACGCCGAATTCGCACGTTTAAGGGGAGAAAAAGCCATTTAAACTTTTTGTGCTTCTTTTCCTATTTCAACCTTCATAAAATATAGCGTATTTGTAAATAATATTAAAATTTGTACTTGCCGTAACGAATAGACTGGCAGCTACAAAATGAGACCAAAATTTTGACAATCGGATAGAAATTGTGCGCACAGTGAACGGTTAAAGCTAGAGATCTACCAAGCCTTTAAATTAAATTAAATCGTACAAACACCGAATTCGCACGTTTAAGGGGAGAAAATGCCATTTATAGTTTTGGTGTTTTTTTCTCATTTCAACCTTCATAAAAAATAGTGTTTTTGTAATTAATACTACAAATTTGTATTTGTCGTAAAGAATAGACTGGCAGCTACAAAACGAGTAAAAAATTTTGACAATCGGATAAAAATTGTGGGCACAGTCAACGGACAAAGCTAGAGACCTACCAAGCCTTTAAATTAAATCGCAAACACGTTTAAGGGGAGAAAAGGCTATTTAAAGTTTTGGTGTTTTTTCCTATTTCAACCTTCATAACAAATAGTGTATTTGTGAATAATATTACAAATTTGTACTTGTCGTAAAGAATAGACTGGCAGCTACAAAACGAGACCAAAATTTTGGCAATCGGATAGAAATTGTGGGCACAGTGAACGGTCAAAGCTAGAGATCTACTAAGCCTATAAATCAAATCGTGAAATCGCTGAATTTGCACGTTTAAGGGGAGAAAAAGCCATATAAAGTTTTGGTGTTTTTTTTCCTATTTCAACCTTCATAAAAAATTGTGTATTTGTAAATAATATTACAAATTTGTACTTGTCGTTAAGAATCGACTGGCAGCTACAAAATGAGACCAAAATTTAGACAATGGGATAGAAATTGTGGGTACAGTGAACAGTCAAATCTAGAGATCTACCAAGCCTTTAAATTGAATCGTAAAAACGCCGAATTCGCACGTTTAAGGGGAGAAAAAGCCATTTAAAGTTTTGGTGTTTTTTTTCCCTATTTCAACCTTCATAAAAAAAGTGTATTTGTAAATAATATTACAAATTTGTACTTGTCGTAAAGAATAGACCGGCAGCTACAAAATGAGACCAGTATTTTGAGAATCGGATAGAAATTGTGGGCACAGTGAACGGTCAGAGCCAGAGATCTACCAAGCCTTTAAATTAAATCGTAAAAACGCCGAGTTCGCACGTTTAAGGGGAGAAAAAGCCATTTAATATTTTGGTGTTTTTTTCCTATTTCAACCTTCATTAAAAAATGTGTATTTGTAAAAAATATTACAAATTTACACTTGTCGTTTAGTATAGACTGGCAGCAACAAAATGAGACCATAATTTTGACAACAGGATAGAAATTGTTGGCACAGTGAACGGTCAAAGCTAGAGATCTACCAAGCCTTTAAATTAAATCATAAAAACGCCGAATTCGAACGTTTAAGGGGAGAAAAAGCCGTTTAAAGTTTTGCTGTTTTTTTTTTTTTTATTTCAACCTTCATTAAAAAACGTACATTTTTAAATAATATTTTAAATTTGTACTTGTCGTAAAGAATAGACTGGCAGCTTCAAAATGAGACCAAAATTTTGACAATCGGATAGAAATTGTGGGCAGAGTAAACGGTCAAAGCTAGAATTCACACGTGTATGGGGATAAAAAGCCATTTAAAGTTTTGGTGTTCTTTTCCTATTTTAACCTTCATAAAAAAAGTGTATCTGTAAAAAATATTACAAATTTGCACTTTTCGTTAAGTATAGACTAGCAGCAACAAAATGAGACCATAATTTTGACAATTGGATAGAAATTGTTGGCACAGTGAACGGTCAAAGCTAGAGATCTACCAAGCCTTTAAATTAAATTAAATCATAAAAACGCCGAATTCGAACGTTTCAGGGGAGAAAAAGCCGTTTAAAGTTTTGGTGTTTTTTTTTTTTATTTCAACCATCATTAAAAAACGTACATTTGTAAATAATATTTTAAATTTAATTTTGTCGTAAAGAATAGACTGGCAGCTACAAAATGAGACCAAAATTTTGACAATCAGATAGAAATTGCGGGCACGGTGAACGGTCAAAGCTAGAGATCTACCAAGCCTTTAAATTAAATCGTAAAAACGCCAATTTCGCACGTTTAAGGGGAGAAAAAGCCATTTAAAGTTTGGGTGTTATTTTTTCCTATTTCAACCTTCAGCAAAACTAGTGTTTTAGACTGGCAGCTACAAAATGAGATCAAAATTTTGACAATCGGATAGAAATTGTGGACACAGTGAACGGTCAAAGCTAGAGATCTACCAGGTCTTTAAAGTAAATCGTAAACACGCCGAATTCACATGTTTAAGGGGAGACAAATCCATTTAAAGTTTGGTGTTTTTTTTCGTATTTCAACCTTCATCAAAAATAGTGTATTTGTAAACAATATTACAAATTTGTATTTGTCGTAAACAAAAGACTGGCACCTACAAAAGATAGCAAAATTTTGACAATCGGATAGAAATTGTGGACACAGTAAGCGGTCAAAGCTAGAGATCTACCAAGCCTTTAAGTTAAATCGTAAAAACGCCGCATTCGCACGCGTAAGGGGAGAAAAAGCCATTTAAAGTTTTGGTGTTTTTTTTCCTATTTCAATCTTCATAAAAAATAGTGCATTTGTAAATAATATTAAACTTTGTACTTGTCGTAAAGAATAGACTGGCAGCTACAAAATGAGACCAACATTTTACAATCGGATTGAAATTGTGGGCACAGTGAACGGTCAAAGCTAGAAATCTACCAAGCCTTTAAATTAAATCGCAAAAACGCCGAATTCGCACGTTTAAGGGGAGAAAAAGCCATTTAAAGTTTTGTTGGTTTTTTTCCTATTTCAACCTTCATAAAGAATAGTGTATTTGTAAATAATATTATAAATTTGTACTTGTCGTAACGAATAGACTGGCAGCTACAAATGAGACCAAAATTTTGACAATCGGATAGAAATTGTGCGCACAGTGAACGGTTAAAGCTAGAGATCTACCAAGCCTTTAGATTAAATCGTAAAAACGCCGAATTCGCACGTTTAAGGGGAGAAAAAGCCATTTAAAGTTTTGTTGTTTTTTTTCCGATTTCAACCTTCATAAAAAATAGTGTATTTGTAAAAAATATTACAAACTTGTACTTGTCGTAACGAATAGACTGCCAGTCTACAAAATGAGACCAAAATTTTGACAATCGGATGGAAATTGTGGGCACAGTGAACGGTCATAGCTAGAGATCGACCAAGCCTTTGAATTAAATCGTAAAAAAGCTGAATTCAAACTTTAAAGGGAAGAAAAAGCCATTTAAAGTTTTTCTGTTTTTTTTTCCTTTTTCAACCTTCATCAAAAATTGTGTATTTGTAAATAATATTACAAATTTGTACTTGTCGTAAAGAAGAGACTGGCAGCTACAAAAGGGATCAAACTTTTGACAATCGGATAGAAATTGTGGGTATAGTAAACCGTCAAAGCTAGAAAACTACCAAGCCTTTAACTTAAATCGTAAAAACGCCGAATTCGCACGTTTAAGGGGAGAAAAGGCAATTTAAAGTTTTGGTGTCTTTTTTCACCAAAAACCAAAAACCAAAAACCAAAAACCAAAAACCATAAACCAAAAACCAAAAACAAAAACCAAAAACCAAAAACCAAAAACCAAAAACCAAAAACCAAAAACCAAAAACCAAAAACCAAAAACCCAAAAACCAAAAACCAAAAACCAAAAACCAAAAACCAAAAACCAAAAACCAAAAACCAAAAACCAAAAACCAAAAACCAAAAACCAAAAACCAAAAACCAAAAACCAAAAACCAAAAACCAAAAACCAAAAACCAAAAACCAAAAACCAAAAACCAAAAACCAAAAACCAAAAACCAAAAACCAAAAACCAAAAACCAAAAACCAAAAACCAAAAACCAAAAACCAAAAACCAAAAACCAAAAACCAAAAACCAAAAACCAAAAACCAAAAACCAAAAACCAAAAACCAAAAACCAAAAACCAAAAACCAAAAACCAAAAACCAAAAACCAAAAACCAAAACCAAAAACCAAAAACCAAAAACCAAAAGACAAAAACCATAAACAATAAACCAAAAACCAAAAAACCAAAAACCAAAAACCAAAAAACCAAAAACTAAAAACCAAAAACTAAAAACCAAAAACCAAAAACCAAAAACTAAAAACCAAAAACCAAAAACCAAAAACCAAAAAACCAAAAACCAAAAAACCAAAAACCAAAAACCAAAAACCAAAAACCAAGAACCAAAAACCAAAAACCAAAAACCAAAAACCAAAAACCAAAAACCAAAAACCAAAAACCAAAAACCAAAAACCAAAAACCAAAAACCAAAAACCAAAAACCAAAAACCAAAAACCAAAAACCAAAAACCAATAACCAAAAACCAAAAACCAAAAACCAAAAACCAAAAACCAAAAACCAAAAACCAAAAACCAAAAACCAAAAACCAAAAACCAAACACCAAAAACCAAAAACCAAAAACCAAAAACCATAAACCAAAAACCAAAAACCAAAAACCAAAAACCAAAAACCAAAAACCGAAAACCAAAAACCAAAAACCAAAAACCAAAAACCAAAAACCAAAAACCAAAAACCAAAAACCAAAAACCAAAAACCAAAAACCAAAAACCAAAAACCAAAAACCAAAAACCAAAAACCAAAAACCAAAAACCAAAAACCAAAAACCAAAAACCCAAAAACCAAAAACCAAAAAAAAAACCAAAAACCAAAAACCAAAAACCAAAAACCAAAAACCAAAAACCAAAAACCAAAAACCAAAAACCAAAAACCAAAAACCAAAAACCAAAAACCAAAAACCAAAAACCAAAAACCAAAAACCAAAAACCAAAAACCAAAAACCAAAAACCAAAAACCAAAAACCAAAAACCAAAAACCAAAAACCAATAAACCAAAACCAAAAACCAAAAACCAAAAACCAAAAACCAAAAGACAAAAACCATAAACCATAAACCAAAAACCAAAAAACCAAAAACCAAAAACCAAAAAACCAAAAAATAAAAACCAAAAACTAAAAACCAAAAACCAAAAACCAAAAACTAAAAACCAAAAACCAAAAACCAAAAACCAAAAAACCAAAAACCAAAAAACCAAAAACCAAAAACCAAAAACCAAGAACCAAAAACCAAGAACCAAAAACCAAAAACCAAAAACCAAAAACCAAAAACCAAAAACCAAAAACCAAAAACTCAAAAAACCAAAAAACCAAAACCCAAAAACTAAAAACCAAAAACCAAAAACCAAAAACCAAAAACCAAAAACCAAAAACCAAAAACCAAAAACCAAAAACTAAAAACCAAAAACCAAAAACCAAAAACCAAAAACCAAAAACCAAAAACCAAAAACCAAAAACCAAAAACCAAAAACCAAAAACCAAAAACCAAAAACCAAAAACCAAAAACCAAAAACCAAAAACCAAAAACCAAAAACCAAAAACCAAAAACCAAAAACCGAAAACCAAAAACCAAAAACCAAAAACCAAAAACCAAAAACCAAAAAACCAAAACCAAAAACCAAAAACCAAAAACCAAAAACCAAAAGACAAAAACCATAAACCATAAACCAAAAACCAAAAAACCAAAAACCAAAAACCAAAAAACCAAAAACTAAAAACCAAAAGCTAAAAACCAAAAAACAAAAACCAAAAACTAAAAACCAAAAACCAAAAACCAAAAACCAAAAAACCAAAAACCAAAAAACCAAAAACCAAAAACCAAAAACCAAAAACCAAGAACCAAAAACCAAGAACCAAAAACCAAAAACCAAAAACCAAAAACCAAAAACCAAAAACCAAAAACCAAAAACCAAAAACCAAAAACCAAAAACTCAAAAAACCAAAAAACCAAAACCCAAAAACTAAAAACCAAAAACCAAAAACCAAAAACCAAAAACCAAAAACCAAAAACCAAAAACCAAAAACCAAGAACCAAAAACCAAAAACCAAAAACCAAAAACTAAAAACCAAAAACCAAAAACCAAAAACCAAAAACCAAAAACCAAAAACCAAAAACCAAAAACCAAAAACCAAAAACCAAAAACCAAAAACCAAAAACTAAAACCAAAAACTCTAAAAACCAAAAAACCAAAACCCAAAAACTAAAAACCAAAAACCAAAAACCAAAAACCAAAAACCAAAAACCAAAAACCAAAAACCAAAAACCAAAAACCAAAAACCAAAAACCAAAAACCAAAAACCAAAAAACCAAAAACCAAAAACCAAAAACCAAAAACTCAAAAAACCAAAAAACCAAAACCCAAAAACTAAAAACCAAAAACCAAAAACCAAAAACCAAAAACCAAAAACCAAAAACCAAAAACCAAAAACCAAAAACCAAAAACCAAAAACCAAAAACCAAAAACCAAAAACCAAAAACCAAAAACCAAAAACTCAAAAAACCAAAAAACCAAAACCCAAAAACTAAAAACCAAAAACCAAAAACCAAAAACCAAAAACCAAAAACCAAAAACCAAAAACCAAAAACCAAAAACCAAAAACCAAAAACCAAAAGCCAAAAACCAAAAACCAAAAACCAAAAACCAAAAACCAAAAACCAAAAAACCAAAAACCAAAAACTAAAAACCAAAAACCAAAAACCAAAAACCAAAAAACCAAAAACCAAAAAACCAAAAACCAAAAACCAAAAACCAAAAACCAAAAACCAAGAACCAAAAACCAAGAACCAAAAACCAAAAACCAAAAACCAAAAACCAAAAACCAAAAACCAAAAACCAAAAACTCAAAAAACCAAAAAACCAAAACCCAAAAACCAAAAACCAAAAGCTAAAAACCAAAACCCAAAAACCAAAAACCAAAAAACCAAAAACCAAAAAACCAAAAACCAAAAACCAAAAACCAAAAACCAAAAACCAAGAACCAAAAACCAAAAACCAAAAACCAAAAACCAAAAACCAAAAACCAAAAACCAAAAACCAAAAACTCAAAAAACCAAAAAACCAAAAACCAAAAACCAAAAACCAAAAACCAAAAACCAAAAACCAAAAACTCAAAAAACAAAAAAACCAAAACCCAAAAACTAAAAACCAAAAACCAAAAACCAAAAACCAAAAACCAAAAACCAAAAACCAAAAACTCAAAAAACCAAAAAACCAAAAACCAAAAACCAAAAACCAAAAACCAAAAACCAAAAACCAAAAACCAAAAAACCAAAAACCAAAAAACCAAAAACCAAAAACTAAAAACCAAAAACCAAAAACCAAAAACCAAAAAACCAAAAACCAAAAAACCAAAAACCAAAAACCAAAAACCAAAAACCAAGAACCAAAAACCAAGAACCAAAAACCAAAAACCAAAAACCAAAAAAGAAAAACCAAAAACCAAGAACCAAAAACCAAGAACCAAAAACCAAAAACCAAAAACCAAAAACCAAAAACCAAAAACCGAAACTCAAAAAACCAAAAAACCAAAAACCAAAAACCAAAAACCAAAAACCAAAAACCAAAAACCAAAAAACCAAAAACCAAAAAACAAAAACCAAAAACTAAAAAACCAAAAACCAAAAACCAAAAACCAAAAACCAAAAAACCAAAAACCAAAAACCAAAAACCAAAAACCAAAAACCAAAAACCAAGAACCAAAAACCAAAAACCAAAAACCAAAAACCAAAAACCAAAAACCAAAAACCAAAAACCAAAAACCAAAAACCAAAAACCAAAAACCAAAAACCAAAAACCAAAAACCAAAAACCAAAAACCAAAAACCAAGAACCAAAAACCAAAAACCAAAAACCAAAAACCAAAAACCAAAAACCAAAAACCAAAAACCAAAAACCAAAAACCAAAAACCAAAAACCAAAAACCAAAAACCAAAAACCAAAAACCAAAAACCAAAAACCAAAAACCAAAAACTTAAAACCAAAAACCAAATAACAAAAACCAAAAACCAAAAACCAAACACCAAAAACCAAAAACCTAAAACCAAAAACCAAAAACCAAAAACCAAAAACCAAAAACCAAAAACTCAAAAAACCAAAAAACCAAAACCCAAAAACTAAAAACCAAAAACCAAAAACCAAAAACCAAAAACCAAAAACCAAAAACCAAAAAACCAAAAACCAAAAACCAAAAACCAAAAACCAAAAACCAAAAACCAAAAACCAAAAACCAAAAACCAAAAACCAAAAACCAAAAACCAAAAACCAAAAACCAAAAACCAAAAACCAAAAACCAAAAACCAAAAACCAAAAACCAAAAACCAAAAACCAAAACCCAAAACCAAAAACCAAAAACCAAAAACCAAAAACCAAAAACCAAAAACCAAAAACCAAAAACCAAAAACCAAAAACCAAAAACCAAAAACCAAAAACCAAAAACCAAAAACCAAAAACCAAAAACCAAAAACCAAAAACCAAAAACCAAAAACCAAAAACCAAAAACCAAAAACCAAAAACCAAAAACCAAAAACCAAAAACCAAAAACCAAAAACCAAAAACCAAAAACCAAAAACCAAAAACCAAAAACCAAAAACCAAAAACCAAAAACCAAAAACCAAAAACCAAAAACCAAAAACCAAAAACCAAAAACCAAAAACCAAAAACCAAAAACCAAAAACCAAAAACCAAAAACCAAAAACCAAAAACCAAAAACCAAAAACCAAAAACCAAAAACCAAAAACCAAAAACCAAAAACCAAAAACCAAAAACCAAAAACCAAAAACCAAAAACCAAAAACCAAAAACCAAAAACCAAAAACCAAAAACCAAAAACCAAAAACCAAAAACCAAAAACCAAAAACCAAAAACCAAAAACCAAAAACCAAAAACCAAAAACCAAAAACCAAAAACCAAAAACCAAAAACCAAAAACCAAAAACCAAAAACCAAAAACCAAAAACCAAAAACCAAAAACCAAAAACCAAAAACCAAAAACCAAAAACCAAAAACCAAAAACCAAAAACCAAAAACCAAAAACCAAAAACCAAAAACCAAAAACCAAAAACCAAAAACCAAAAACCAAAAACCAAAAACCAAAAACCAAAAACCAAAAACCAAAAACCAAAAACCAAAAACCAAAAACCAAAAACCAAAACCAAAAACCAAAAACCAAAAACCAAAAACCAAAAACCAAAAACCAAAAACCAAAAACCAAAAACCAAAAACCGGAAAACCAAAAACCAAAAAACCAAAAACCAAAAACCAAAAACCAAAAACCAAAAACCAAAAACCAAAAAACCAAAAACCAAAAACCAAAAACCAAAAACCAAAAACCAAAAACCAAAAAACCAAAAACCAAAAACCAAAAACCAAAACCAAAAACCAAAAACCAAAAACCAAAAACCAAAAAACAAAAACCAAAAACCAAAAACCAAAAACCAAAAACCAAAAACCAAAAACCAAAAACCAAAAACCAAAAACCAAAAACCAAAAACCAAAAACCAAAAACCAAAAACCAAAAACCAAAAACCAAAAACCAAAAACCAAAAACCAAAAACCAAAAACCAAAAACCAAAAACCAAAAACCAAAAACCAAAAACCAAAAACCAAAAACCAAAAACCAAAAACCAAAAACCAAAAACCAAAAACCAAAAACCAAAAACCAAAAACCAAAAACCAAAAACCAAAAACCAAAAACCAAAAACCAAAAACCAAAAACCAAAAACCAAAAACCAAAAACCAAAAACCAAAAACCAAAAACCAAAAACCAAAAACCAAAAACCAAAAACCAAAAACCAAAAACCAAAAACCAAAAACCAAAAACCAAAAAACCAAAAACCAAAAACCAAAAACCAAAAACCAAAAACCAAAAACCAAAAACCAAAAAACCAAAAACCAAAAACCAAAAACCAAAAACCAAATACCAAGTACCAAAAATCAAAAACCAAAAACCAAAAACCAAAAACCAAAAACCAAAAACCAAAAACCAAAAACCAAAAACCAAAAACCAAAAACCAAAAACCAAAAACCAAAAACCAAAAACCAAAAACCAAAAACCAAAAACCAAAAACCAAAAACCAAAAACCAAAAACCAAAAACCAAAAACCAAAAACCAAAAACCAAAAACCAAAACCAAAAAACCAAAAACCAAAAACCAAAAACCAAAAACCAAAAACCAAAAAACCAAAAAACCAAAAACCAAAAACCAAAAACCAAAAACCAAAAACCAAAAACCAAAAACCAAAAACCAAAAACCAAAAACCAAAAAACCAAAAACCAAAAACCAAAAACCAAAAACCAAAAACCAAAAACCAAAAAACCAAAAACCAAAAAACCAAAATCCAAATACCAAGTACCAAAAACCAAAAACCAAAAATCAAAAACCAAAAACCAAAAACCAAAAACCAAAAACCAAAAACCAAAAACCAAAACCAAAAATCAAAAAACCAAAAACCAAAAACCAAAAACCAAAAACCAAAAACCAAAAACCAAAAACCAAAAACCAAAAACCAAAAAACCAAAAACCAAAAACCAAAAACCAGAAACCAAAAACCAAAAACCAAAAAACCTAAAACCAAAACCCAAAAACCAAAAAAACCAAAAACCAAAAACCAAAATCAAAAACCAAAAACCAAAAACCAAAAACCAAAAACCAAAAACCAAAAACCAAAACCAAAAACCAAAAACCAAAAACCAAAAACCAAAAACCAAAAACCAAAAACCAAAAACCAAAAACCAAAAACCAAAAACCA
Source organism: Odontomyia ornata (assembly GCA_963969285.1). Lineage (NCBI taxonomy): Eukaryota > Metazoa > Arthropoda > Insecta > Diptera > Stratiomyidae > Odontomyia > Odontomyia ornata. The sequence goes on from OZ017742.1 coordinate 261,755,393, forward strand.
AAAACCAAAAAACCAAAAACCAAAAACCAAAAACCAAAAACCAAAAACCAAAAACCAAAAACCAAAAACCAAAAACCAAAAACCAAAAACCAAAAACCAAAAACCAAAAACCAAAAAACCAAAAACCAAAAACCAAAAACCAAAAAACCAAAAACCAAAAACCAAAAACCAAAAACCAAAAACCAAAACCAAAAACCAAAAACCAAAAACCAAAAACCAAAAACCAAAAACCAAAAACCAAAAACCAAAAACCAAAAACCAAAAACCAAAAACCAAAAACCAAAAACCAAAAACCAAAAACCAAAAACCAAAAACCAAAAACCAAAACCAAAAACCAAAAACCAAAAACCAAAAACCAAAAACCAAAACCAAAAACCAAAAACCAAAAACCAAAAACCAAAAACCAAAAACCAAAAACCAAAAACCAAAAACCAAAAACCAAAAACCAAAAACCAAAAACCAAAAACCAAAAACCAAAACCAAAAACCAAAAACCAAAAACCAAAAACCAAAAACCAAAAACCAAAACCAAAAACCAAAAACCAAAAAACCAAAAACCAAAAACCAAAAACCAAAAACCAAAAACCAAAAACCAAAACCAAAAACCAAAACCAAAAACCAAAAAACCAAAAACCAAATACCAAGTACCAAAAACCAAAAACAAAAATCAAAACCAAAAACCAAAAACCAAAAACCAAAAACCAAAAACCAAAAACCAAAAACCAAAAACCAAAACCCAAAAACCAAAAACCAAAAACCAAAAACCAAAAACCAAAAACCAAAAACCAAAAACCAAAAACCAAAAACAAAAAACCCAAAAACCAAAAACCAAAAACCAAAAACCAAAAACCAAAAACCAAAAACCAAAAACCAAAAACCAAAAACCAAAAACCAAAAACCAAAAACCAAAAACCAAAAACCAAAAACCAAAAACCAAAAACCAAAAACCAAAAACCAAAAACCAAAAACCAAAAACCAAAAACCAAAAACCAAAAACCAAAAACCAAAAACCAAAAACCAAAAACCAAAAACCAAAAACCAAAAACCAAAAACCAAAAACCAAAAACCAAAAACTAAAAACCAAAAACCAAAAACCAAAAACCAAAAACCAAAAACCAAAAACCAAAAACCAAAAACCAAAAACCAAAAACCAAAAACCAAAAACCAAAAACCAAAAACCAAAAACCAAAAACCAAAAACCAAAAACCAAAAACCAAAAACCAAAAACCAAAAACCAAAAACCAAAAACCAAAAACCAAAAACCAAAAACCAAAAACCAAAAACCAAAAACCAAAAACCAAAAAACCAAAAAACCAAAAACCAAAAACCAAAAACCAAAAACCAAAAACCAAAAACCAAAAACCAAAAACCAAAAACCAAAAACCAAAAACCAAAAACCAAAACCAAAAACCAAAAACCAAAAACCAAAAACCAAAAACCAAAAACCAAAAACCAAAAACCAAAAACCAAAAACCAAAAACCAAAAACCAAAAACCAAAAACCAAAAACCAAAAACCAAAAACCAAAAACCAAAAACCAAAAACCAAAAACCAAAAACCAAAAACCAAAAACCAAAAACCAAAAACCAAAAACCAAAAACCAAAAACCAAAAACCAAAAACCAAAAAACAAAAACCAAAAACCAAAAACCAAAAACCAAAAACCAAAAACCAAAAACCAAAAACCAAAAACCAAAAACCAAAAACCAAAAACCAAAAACCAAAAACCAAAAACCAAAAACCAAAAACCAAAAACCAAAAACCAAAAACCAAAAACCAAAAACCAAAAACCAAAAACCAAAAACCAAAAACCAAAAACCAAAAACCAAAAACCAAAAACCAAAAACCAAAAACCAAAAACCAAAAACCAAAAACCAAAAACCAAAAACCAAAAACCAAAAACCAAAAACCAAAAACCAAAAACCAAAACCAAAAACCAAAAAACCAAAAACCAAATACCAAGTACCAAAAACCAAAAACCAAAAATCAAAAACCAAAAACCAAAAACCAAAAACCAAAAACCAAAAACCAAAAACCAAAAACCAAAAACCAAAAACCAAAAACCAAAAACCAAAAAACCAAAAACCAAAAACCAAAAACCAAAAACCAAAAACCAAAAACCAAAAACCAAAAACCAAAAACCAAAAACCAAAAACCAAAAACCAAAAACCAAAAACCAAAAACCAAAAACCAAAAACCAAAAACCAAAAACCAAAAACCAAAAACCAAAAACCAAAAACCAAAAACCAAAAACCAAAAACCAAAAACCAAAAACCAAAAACCAAAAACCAAAAACCAAAAACCAAAAACCAAAAACAAAAACCAAAAACCAAAAACCAAAAACCAAAAACCAAAAACCAAAAACCAAAAACCAAAAACCAAAAACCAAAAACCAAAAGCAAAAACCAAAAACCAAAAACCAAAAACCAAAAACCAAAACCAAAAACCAAAAACCAAAAACCAAAAACCAAAAACCAAAAACCAAAAACCAAAAACCAAAAACCAAAAACCAAAAACCAAAAACCAAAAACCAAAAACCAAAAACCAAAAACCAAAAACCGAGAAACCAAAAACCAAAAAACCAAAAACCAAAAACCAAAAACCAAAAACCAAAAACCAAAAACCAAAAACCAAAAAACCAAAAACCAAAAACCAAAAACCAAAAACCAAAAACCAAAAACCAAAAACCAAAAACCAAAACCAAAAACCAAAAACCAAAAACCAAAAACCAAAAACCAAAAACCAAAAACCAAAAAACCAAAAACCAAAAACCAAAAACCAAAAACCAAAAACCAAAAACCAAAACCAAAAACCAAAAACCAAAAACCAAAAACCAAAAACCAAAAACCAAAAACCAAAACCAAAAACCAAAAACCAAAAACCAAAAACCAAAAACCAAAAACCAAAAACCAAAAACCAAAAACCAAAAAACCAAAAACCAAAAAACCAAAAACCAAAAACCAAAAACCAAAAACCAAAAACCAAAAACCAAAAACCAAAAAAACCAAAAACCAAAAACCAAAAACCAAAAACCAAAAACCAAAAACCAAAAACCAAAAACCAAAAAACCAAAAACCAAAAACCAAAAACCAAAACCAAAAACAAAAACCAAAAACCAAAAAACAAAAACCAAAAACCAAAAAACCAAAAACCAAAAACCAAAAACCAAAAACCAAAACCAAAAACCAAAAACCAAAAACCAAAAACCAAAAACCAAAAACCAAAAACAGAGAAACCAAAAACCAAAAAACCAAAAAACCAAAAACCAAAAACCAAAAACCAAAAACCAAAAACCAAAAACCAAAAACCAAAAACCAAAAACCAAAAACCAAAAACCAAAAACCAAAAACCAAAAACCAAAAACCAAAAAACCAAAAAACCAAAACCAAAAACCAAAACCAAAAACCAAAAACCAAAAACCAAAAAACAAAAACCAAAAACCAAAAACCAAAAACCAAAAACCAAAAACCAAAAACCAAAAACCAAAAACCAAAAACCAAAAACCAAAAACCAAAAACCAAAAACCAAAAACCAAAAACCAAAAACCAAAAACCAAAAACCAAAAACCAAAAACAAAAACCAAAAACCAAAAACACAAAAACCAAAAACCAAAAACCAAAAACCAAAAACC